>CM073768.1:123461648-123506427 GCA_037158775.1 Hetaerina titia
TGGTGGGCAAGATTCAGTTATCTGGGTCCGAATAAACTCCCAGGGGGCACGTGCATGTCCCTTCGAGAGTTTTGATCTTTAAAGGCGTGTCTGAAGGGGAAAAGGGAGGTAATAAAAGATGCATTTTAACAGTCATGAAATAAAACAAGTATGCAGGGAGGAGGCATGTTCGGGAATTGGTAGAGAGGCTAATGCGGAAGCAGACTTGTAAGAGGTTCGGTGATTATTTTTGCCGCTGTTGGGGATTTTGGTGCATTTCCCAACGTAGAAGGTGGGACAGAACCTGCAGTGTAATTAGCAAATTATATTACGGGATTTGCCTGAGGGGGGGGGGGCCGTTGGATTGGAGAGAGTGTAACATTTACAAGAAATATATTGCTCAAAAGAGGACCAATAGTCTGATATTTTCGTTTCAATGCTGTCAAATTTTTTCTCTGCGGTATATTTCTTTTTGAGGAGAAGCTTCGACCCGACCCCAAAGTTAACCTCTCTTTATTGATGACTCATCCACTCCACCTTCCTGATTAAGGGTTTTGCACAGGCACGCCTACTTTCTACCACCATAATGTCAGGATTATTACTGCCTTGTTTGCTAGACCTGCGATTCATTAGTCTCCACAGGCTGATGTGGCTCTTTCCTCCCTTTTTTTCCCTCATCATACCACATATTATTGCATGCATATTACATGCATATAATTTAATACTAATAAAATGCATTTACATGCATTTAATTAGTAAGCCGGTGGAATTCTCTCTCTCGCTCGACCCTGGAAATCACTCTCACTATACGTCTGCGCCTTTCACTCAATGCATCTCCGATCACAAAGCAACAGACGAAGGCTAAACGTTTTTTATGTTGTAAATGTACGTTTTATATTCACTTTGTTAAAATGCACTCAAAATCACTTTCTCCGACGCCTTATATTTCCTTTAATATTAAGGAAAGGCGTTATTTTATTATTTTGTTGGATGAGAGCGTATTTTTTTTTAAGGTGTGACTTGCGCACTCTATCTCGCCGGAAGGGACTGTCTCGGAACTCAGGCCAGCATTTCGTGGCACGACGTGTTGAAGAAAACACATTCAGTGGCCTTCCTGGCCACAGCGCCCGTACTCTTACTCTTCTCAGTAATGGGACAAAGGAGTCAGTCCTACAACGATAGGTCGCCACCAGACGGTGAACTACGCGAGGCTTTTAGTTTCCTCAAGCAGTGAGAACTCAAACCAGTTGTCATGATTCCACTTCGAGAGAAAGGATAAAAATTTTAGTGGGTGACAGTGCACTTTTCACTTGTATGCCTGTATAAAAATTCACGCAAAGAACAATTTCCTCGAGTTTCCTTTCGAACGTCCCGAAATATGTTTCAATGGGTAGAAAAGGAGGACGAGAAAGTCCCTTCGTTTCAGTTTTTCCTTCTCATCTTTAGAGACAAGAAATGTATAAAAATAAAAAAATAGAATATCGGTCCGGTAAATTCTAAGATTCGGCGTTCAAGTCCCGGTCAAGGAAATATTTTTACGCTTGTGATCTGCTCAATTCCACCTTCCCCACCTCTCCTGTATTCGTCCGTTACATGTGTTCCTATCCCTTTTCCTGTATCTACTTCCTTGTGAATGAATTTATATGTATATATATATATATATATATATATATATATATATACGATTTTTCGGGTACCAGATCTTCCTGGGAAACCATAACCGGCACAGGGAAAGGAACTGGCCCCCCTACTCTAATGTGTGAATTTCACACGCGGTCGGGCTTAGTACTGGGTGAACTCTACCATCACCTACCCAACCGACCTTCAGGTTGGGCTGTTTATGGTTTAATCCCCGCACGCCCTTGCGGCGGCTTGCGGGTTATTGTGCAGATGAATAAAAAAATATATATATGCATAAACACAGTAATCAACCCGAAGGTCGGTTTAGTAGGTGATGGTAGAGCTCACCCATGTACCAAGCCCGACGGCGTGTGAATATTCACACATCAGGGTAGGGGGCAAGTTCCTTTCCCTGTGCCGGTTATGATTTCCCAGGAAGATCTGGAACCCGAAAACTCAACTAGCTTGGGTGGAGCTGCAGGTGCCCAAAGTGCCTTGCCCGGGAATCGAACTCGGGACCCTCCGGTCAGTAGTCCCAACGCTCTACCCACTAGACCACCGCGATCCTTTTTTTGTATAAATATATTTTTATAAATGTGTGTTGGGTAATAAATGGGTGTGAATAATAACGGAGAAGCGAGATAGCGCTAGCGAACAAAAATACAGAGAAACACAAATGAAACTCATCTGTATTCCGAATTTTCGGTGGCCATACCACCTTCCTCTAGAGAGAGGAGGAATTCTCGGTTAGTTCCTTCTCTTCTTAGAGGATGGTGGTAAATACGACCGAAAATTCGGAATACTTGTGATATTCATTTTTTGTGTTTAAATTATATATATAATATATAGTGTGCTATCTGAGATTGTATGTATAAATATATTTTTTCACATATATATATAAATACAATCTCAGATACCACACTAATGGCGTTCACTGATGCTTAATGATGCGCTCGTATTTCCTTATAGTCAAAAGAAAAACAAAAGGGTTAACCAAGAGAGCAATTCAATTTATAATTCCAGCGGTTCCAACCACCCTCATCAGAGTTCGAGGAGTCACTGTCTGTAATTGAATGGGTGGAATTATAAACTTAAATATTATTTCCGTTATGAAAAAGTAAAGTATTTCGTCTTTTCGCCTGCATTTTAAATTTTCGAAATATAGTAAATCAACCGAAGGATTATATTACTTAATAGTTGTCTTTCCTAACTTTTGAAATCAAGAATTCGTACTATTTATCATTGGTTTAAAATATTTATTGTGTATAATGATGGGAAAATCCCTTTATTTGCATTTCTTTCGGTGTTGACAGTGGGAAATTGCAATTTATGGGGACTGGTGGTCTAGCCGGTGTCTCTAGGCACCACCAAAATTTGAAACTCGGACTTTTTAAATTATTTAACCAGTTAAAGGACGACAGTCACCGTGCAGTTTATCAGCCTTAGACTGGATGTCTCGGTTTCATATCTTGGTGATGCCTAAAGACATGAGGGCCCTTATCCGCGCAGTGCGTTTCTGGTCATAAAATCTCCCACAGGAGCTGGAGGCGTCTCTGGCAAATGTAGCGTTTCCTGTGTTCTTCAATGGATACCGTTTCACCTGGCCTCCATGTGTGAATTTCACGTATGTAGTGCCGGGTATGAGTCTCCTCTCACTAAACAAATGAAGTTCACTCTCGACTGTGAATGACTGTGAGCACGCCATTGAACGAACCAGACGATCACCGTTCACGAGACCGTGAATGAGTTAATGAGATGAATGCGAGAAGGAGAGAGAGCTTTTAACGGTCGACACTGGATCCACAGAATGACTCTGACGATTTGAATTACATGTTCAAGTTCCTTCATTATTTCCCATGGCTTACCTTCTTCCTAGATAGACCAGATGAGTAGGAAGTGCATACAATTCTTTGTAAAAACTTTAAAAAAAAATCTTTTTCCTATCTTAGCAAAGTGATCAAATCTTGTTTTGGAGAGTTTTCTATGTCACGAAGGAGCTTTAGCATCTGTGAAAAGACTTCCTTCACTTCAGATTAATTTGATAAACAAAAATGTGCTCCTGAGTGCATAGTTGGATCATTGATATCTAGATCTACACAGTACCCAGTACAGCCACCGCAAGGGCGTGGAGCGTCAGGACACCCAATCAAATATAAAGACATTAAAAGATTAATCTTGGTAAACCATTACCGTTACCAATGTAGTCACATAAGCGTTACCATTACCTTTACAATATATTTAAGTTTTCTGAATAAATCTTAGATTCAACAATTTTACATCCTATTACAACTAAGATATTTACTTTTCTCGTAAAAATATGATTGAAATGGCTAATATAGCAAGATTAGTATGGTTTGTTAAACTGCCATTAAAACAAAAGTTTTTCGGGATCAATGAAAACATATTATGGATAAATGTGATGCATTTTAACAGTCGTTACTCTCTTTGTATGTATTGATGAATTGTTCATCATTAACGAAATAATATTTTGACAGCAATGTTTTTCGTTGGCACTAGTTCAAATTATCTCATTTTTCATATCATACATTTCATTCTTTTGATTGGCACCACTACCATACATATGCATACTAGCAGCTTCTTTTTTCTCCGGCGTATTTTCCATATTCTTTCTCTATTTTTTCTCCGGGGGGCACGAATTGATTTTATTGAATTAACCTCGAGGAAACGTGGCACAAACATATCACGATTTGCGACGCTTTGGTTGATTTTCTGTTTTATGTGGAAAAAATCACAAAACGTAAGACGTATGCCGGATATTTAAGAACGGAATTGGAGGAAAGAGAGTATGAAAAAATTGTCAGTCAGCCTTAATTCTTATTTGTTTTATTTTTTATGACAATATTGAGGGAGTATATTCACACTGAATCATATTAAAGTTCCCTTTTGTTAGACCGTACGAATTATTACTCACGATGTTTGTTTGCACCTTCAGCCGCCTTCGCGACGATTCAATGAACAAAAAAAGGTTTTCTCACGGATGTAAAGCCATGGAATTCGTTGATTTTTTTGTGTTCTCCCCGCGGTGATTGTGTCTCAAGGAGGAAATGGGGAAAAAGGTGGGTTATGCTTCGGGACTCTCCTCCTCTCTTTCAAACTTTTTCGACTTTCTCGAGCTCCTGTTTCATAATCTTAATTTTTAAACCACAATACTCCAAGTCCATTAGCGTCCTTAAATATTCAGGTCTGGAAAGCTCATTGCCATCACCGCTATAATAATCCCGCAATTATTGCAGTCTCTTGGAGAATTTTGGCGGAGATTACGAAGTATGGGAAAAAATGTACCCGGTAGTCTTCCGGTGAACCCGGTCTCGTTGACGAGGATGTAGAGGGAGTTTGATGCTTAGCTTTCTCATGAAAATTAACTTTAACGGTAATGTGGACGATGGGCTCCCACATAATAACGTGTGACGCAAAGACTCCATCACAGTCTCGTGATTATGTTGCAATATTACTCTGGAGAGAGATTTTCAAGAAAAAACGTAAGCAGAATCGACGAGCTTGGTTATTGCTCAGGTATACATGCCACCGAGCAACCATAATGAGGAAGAAGTCGATAGGATATACGATCAGTCAGAGGACATGATCGCGTGTCTTCCTGCAGGGAAGCATTTGATAGTGATGGGGGATTGGAATGCCATGGTAGGCGAAGGAAGAGATGGTGATGAGATGGGGGACTACGGTTTAGGTATGAAGATGACTGCGGGGAGAAAGCAATGGAGTTCTGTAGAAGACAGGGGTAGTCATCACCAACACTTGGTTTAGACACCACAAAATGCGTACGTATACATGGAAAGTGCCAGGTGACTCGGAAAGGCATCAGATTATATTCTGGTTAGGCACAGGCTTAGTAACAGTGTGATAAATTCGCACTGCTTCCCAGGAGTGGATGCGGACTCTGACAACAGTTTAGTTGTTACTAAGTGTAACGTTCGTTTCAAAACAATAAGGCAGGGGCGGCTGGTAAGGAAAGGGAATGTAGAAGCATTAAATGGATTGACAAGGAAGGAGTATCACCCAGCTGTAGAGAAAATCATGGATGATGGTAAAGAGCTGAGTACTATCGAAGAAAAATGGGGATGTATCATAGAAGGGTGTCAAGTATGGAAATGTATCAAGTGATGGTACGTTGGCTAACGTACTGGCTTCCTACCCAGAGGGCCTGGGCTCGAATCCCGGTGGCTGATATTTTTCAGTGGGATCCTGATCTTTTCTTGAGGTGTTTTGTGGAGAGTACTTAAGAGTGAGTTCGCCGTCTGTCGGATGGGACGTTAAGCTGCGGACCCCTTGGCTCCTTTCGTTAAGAGCAGGTTAATGCCGACGCCGGGTTTCTCTCCACCCTTCATCCTTTCCTGACCATTCCTAATGGCGTAAATGACCTGAGCCTCCCCTAAAAACTACTACTTCTTTGCCTGGTGATGCTGCACCGCAATAAACCTGGGTTGCATTAAAGTGTACTTACTTCATGTGGATTTACAAAGTTTAATTTTGAATTAAGATTATTTGTGTTTCCTAGTAGTCAAGATTTGCGGGCGTCATTATCCTGGCAAAGAAAAGGCTATCGTATTTTTTAACAGCTAGAATAAAGTTAAGGGATAAATAATATAATGCGCTTCTGTACGTACTCTGAAATTCATTACTGAAAAGAATTATTACATTCAAAGGCCATTTCGATTCTCACATTATCTGCCATTTATTTAAATACATTGAAAACAAATGCAATATGAAATCAAAGACATCGTGAAAAAGTTTTCAAACTTTTCAGACATAAATTTTAACATTTTTTAAAAATTAACCTTAGATTGTAGTCTTAGTGCGAAAAATATCGTTTGTCAGCATTGTGTCTTTTTTAAAAAAATACCGGAATTATGTATGATGGCTAATTTTTTCTCAGCAGTAAGTGAGTGCTTGGATATATAATCCTCTTTCTCCCGCTCTGATATGTACTTAAACATATTAATTAGGCCAACCGTTACCACGAAGCAAAAAACACGAAACGCGATAATTGGTTTTCGCACGGATTTATTACATAACTATTTTTTTCAATGATGAAGATTTGATAATGAGTATTATTATCTTACTTCAGCTGTCGGATAGCTAAACTACCCTTTCTATCGCTGATTTGTGAGGATTTTTTAAATGGAGACATATGACCAATAATTAAAACAGAATTGATACAAATTTTCATTAAGGTTGACGTGACATTTTTGCGTAGAAGTAGCTAAAGGTAAAATTATGTTTCACTGCTCACGACTTATTCATCCACATCTAGTAGGTGGCTTGGAAATTTATACCTGCCTAATTTGCTCTAATTTTTTACACGCTCACTAATTTGCTCTGTGAGTGTTTTTCTAGCGCCTAGTTTAATTGGCGACGCTCTTCAACTCGATATCACTTTTAGACTTGAAGGAACGTGATCTCAGCAGCACCTCTTTAATACATTATTGTTCTAATTATAATTCTTTTCTTCTGTCATTTGTTTCAGTTTTTTCAATAATGCGAATCTGACAGGAGCTTGAGGTGCCATTGGGAAGTGAATATGAAAATCTGACAATAAAAAAATATAATAAGAAGCAATGCCACGCCTGACGAAAGAGGTCGACGTTTGGCTCGATCCACGAGAGCACCTCTCTGCCCACAGTCTGAATTTTTTGCCCACCAACTTAAAGTGTCGGAAATAAAGTGATGATGACATCATTATGTTAGAAAAACTCTCATGTCTTTCGATATCTTAAAACAACAAGCGTAGAAGAAAGCTTCCCCGAGTTTGAGAGTTTCTTCTGTCACTTTTTATATATCCCCTAGGCACGAAGTACTTATACATGCGGTCCGAGAACTTGATTGGTTAGG
Organism: Hetaerina titia; assembly: GCA_037158775.1. Lineage (NCBI taxonomy): Eukaryota > Metazoa > Arthropoda > Insecta > Odonata > Calopterygidae > Hetaerina > Hetaerina titia. The sequence continues at coordinate 123,469,116 of CM073768.1, forward strand.
AAGCATGATTGATATCTTAAATTACTAGATATGCAGTCAAATTGTATCAAACATGCAGTATAATCAAGTGCCATGCCATATTACGTAATGAATCCACATTGACTCCTCTTTAGAAGTCATTATGAAGAGAAATTGATAAGTGGGTCAACTCTTTCACATTATCCCCTACGGCGCCTGGGCATATAATTAAGCGCACTAAAAGCAACAAAATATAAATGACGAAGAGTAGAATTCAAACAAATTTGCAGGAGAGCAAAGACGGATTGACGGAATCCTCTGCAGTCACGAGCGCTTTTGCGGTGACATTACTGTTGTCATTCGCGCATGGAGGTCTGCTCGATAAAGAACTGGGCGAAATTGTTGACTAGGAAATACTTCTTATAATTAGAGACAGTGAATAAGTGCGAGTGACGGCTTAAGGTAGTTGAGACGTATATAATTTGGGATTCCATTGTGTTTCAATTGTTTTTTAAATCCCAAATCGGTTCCGTTTATTGTCGAATCGTAATATCGAATGAGGTTTTAGAATTTATGAAAAATATATATTCCTTCCCGGAACTCAGTTCCCGATTCTCTACCGAAGATTATTTGCCTTTTCCCGATTTCAACTTGTGCATTATTGCAGTTGCACTCGAGTTATTATATTAACACTAGGACCAGAGAACACCGAGATTGTCTAATAAACAGCAAGATAAATAAATATACATTGGGATAGGGAGAAAAGTCTAGATGTACATGTATTAGACGAGTTTTAAGTCTTGTGGGATCCGTGTCCTTTCATTTATAAAACAAACCATTACACATCCCCGTCCTTTGCCTTCTCTTAACCCCCCTGGAGTGGGCCCAGTCAGGACACGCCACGCCTTATCCGCGTCTCTACAGTGCCTCGCAAGTCACCACAAAGGATGTGTGTAAGGGGACCTTCATGCCTTTTACGTTTAAATACTGACTTTAATATAATTATAGATATATGTTTGCACATTCATTAACACGTATATCTACGCTACGCCAATGGTCGTTTTCCCAGCTAAGTTTTAAAGTTCACTTTTTTAAATTTAGGAAGTAGGAGCGGTTAATCTTAAATTTATAATATTATAAATGTTCCAATGGGAATAAAGTGTACTTTGAACCTATCAGTATTAGTATCAATCTCTCCTATTTTATCATGGTGGTACGATCTGCCAATGTAATGTGGGGAATAATAATTGTCTTGTTTGCTCTCTTCGAAACTCTAAGGGTTCCCTCCCTAATTCCTAACATCATGCTCGTCAATTCCTTACAGCTAAATCGTTTCTCGAAGAAAATTTTAAAATACCTACCTAGTGGACTGCCTTTTCCAATTTCTCAATAAATGTTTTCTCAGTTTGTTCCCGAAGATATGCTCTATTGTGGTCCTTCCTTCCCTCTCCCTCGCACACACACTTTGATCCCTACCCCCCCCTCTCCCTTCCCTTTTCATATTCACCCCCAACGAAACGAACTGTTCATACTATAGTGCTTTGAACAGATTATATTTTTCACTTCATGCTGCAAACTAATGAAATCATGCACGGAAAAAATAATATTTGAACACAGAATAGCACTACTTATTAGTTCTCTGAGCATATCGAAATAATTGTTTCGTTTATCTCATGAGAGTGATAGATTTCTGAGAAAAAATTATTCCTAATCGCCCACAGAGGCGCTTTTGGTCCGAGAGGGATGCCCCTCCTCGGTGCTTTTGGGTGGGGGGTGTGCCTTTGTGTGCGTCGATTGCATTTACGAGAGCGAGCCCCGCTTGTTCTCGAAGGATTTGATGGAGAAAGGTGTTGTGGGGATGTGGGAGGTGTCTTTTTCTCTACCGAGACGATTGCGAAATGGAGAAAGGAGAAATTTCGCCCGAGCGGTGCTCGATGGAATCTGATCGCTGAACGGACGAGTGTTCGCGAACACGGGACCAGAGCGTTCGGGACGGTTCGATTGTGAAGGAGGGGGGAGGGAAAAAAGACTGCTTCCTCCGCGATAACACGAACACGGTGCGCCACGTGACGATTCGGCAGAAGAAATTTTTCTCTCCCAATGCGACGACGAATTGAAGTAGGCGTTGCGGTGTGTTTGGGAGCCGATCATGAGCATACGTCGCACAAGATTCCTTCGACAGGGTTTCCGTTAAAACCAGGAGAAGCCCAAGAGATCCATAAAAGCTTATGGATTCATTCAAATATTTATGAATCGAAGGAAACAAACTTTTATAATCCATTACCTTTCCTGCGTTTCATTTTCACTTCACACGGGGTCGTAAAAATTGCCGACTTTTGGAATGATTTTATGACTTCTTTTTTTACTTTTCTATGAATGAAACAGAATCTTATTCTATAATAATTAAGAATAGTGGGTAAATAAAAGGCAATATTGATAAGTTGCCTTGAAGTTTATATTAATTGCTACTATTTGGAACTTGCGTTTTAATACAAGTTTGATGGAAAGGTGTGAACATTTTTAAATAGTTACAAAAACCTGTCAAGCGTTATTCGATAAAAATTACTATTTTTTATTTTTACTATTTCAATCTGCGACCGGTGAAATTTAATCGTCCACATGGGATGAAACAGAAAAAAATATTGTAAACATTTCACAGACATGATATCAATAAGAAGACATATAAATACGCATGGAATATGAATTATATTTTCAATAAATTAGTAATCTAATAGACACGACAACGGTAGTCCAGTAGTAGAACGTTGGAATTCTAGGCCCGAGTTCTATTCCCGGGGACTCTGATCACCTTCAGCTTCACCGAACTGTGTGATTTTTCATGTACCAAAACTTCCTGACGACACAGAGAAAGGATCTGGCCCCCCCTCTCCTGATGTGTGAATTTCACACGCGGTTGCGCATAGCAGTGGGTGAACACTACCATCACGTGTCAAATCGACCTTCGGATTGATTGATACGTCACGTGGTCGTAACTTTAAATATGGTCAATAGGCATGACAGTCTAGTTTGATGAGCTTTCAGTTATCAGCCCGGGTGCAAACTTGGTTTCTGGCCGTAAACACCTCCAGGTTAGCTCAATCTACATGCACATGAATATGACCTGGTATTCCATCTTCTTGGGTCGCGAAAAGGAAATAAACAGCCTTAATATTGAATTCCCTACACGGGAGGGGTTAATAATTCGGAGTTCTAACAAAACAACCTTTGGTGGTAGAATGAAATTTACAATTTGTTTCCAGTGAATCACAAATTTCTGGAGAAGGATACCCTTCATTCCATTAAAGCGTTAAGTCATTTTGGTTGTCTCATGTTTTTCAGTCACGTATGGCACTCGGAATATTACACTTTCTTCGACAGTGATCTTGGTGGCAGAGAAGAAAGTTTTGATAACTGGAGAAATTTTTTATTTACTTCGCCGAAAAATTGTGAAACATACCCATCGCTAATGGATCCATATTTGGATCGATCCCGTAGGGGGACGGGAAGTGGAGGAGGAATGATGGCCTGAAACAACGTCACAAGGATGGATGCCCTGGATTTTTCCTGTTTCACCTTTCGATATTAATCTAGTGTTCGGATGTGTTCAACGCCAGAAGGAACGGAGGAAAATGAGATTTGAAATCCATTCCATTTAGATTTGCGAGTTGACGATTCATTCACTGTTAAAAGTTTCCCTATATAAACTCCTGCGGGCTTTAATACCGCGTTGTAATTTTTCTGTGTGAAAAATGACTTTCTGCAAAATAATCAGAAACTCTGAATCATTAAGTTAGAAAAATGAAATGCGTAAGTAACTCTCTAAACATTTTGTCATAATCAAACGAATTGGTGAGATTTGCGAAAGTTCTCAAGTGTGGCAATTTTAAACTGAGTAATTTCACTTTTTGATTTAAAGTTTTGTGCAAATATAGCGGGTACAAATTTAGCATTTACAAGTTGGTAGGCCGTCAGCGGGATAAAAAACTTGGGGGGGAGATAATAAAATATATTTCCAGTCGGCCAATTCGTGAAATAAGAGCTCAGAACACCTTACTCTTGAACTATTTATGACTATATAATGTACTATTGCACCATAAGGATAAAATAAGAGGGATAGTAACCACCACTAACAGGTTCAAGAACTCGTTATTCCCTCGCGCGATGCATAATCGTAACAAAATCGAACTCATTCACTTCTGCTTTATAAATTCAAAATATAAAAATTCAATAGTTTATTCGAAAACGCTCGTTTATACAAGGTGTAAATAGGAATTGTATCTGGATGTTTTTGCGTTGACTCATGTCCAAACAATATTTATGCATAAGTGTCTATTTATACATAAATGCATGATGTCAAACACTTCCACCTTACACCTTTGCGGCGGGTTGCGGGGTTAATTTAATGAAGTACCGATGGACATTTCAAGTATCTTTCATGAGCTCATCCATAGGATTACATAAATTTGCTAATGCAGATCGCCACATACAAACAGCTATACAAAAATTACAGCCACCATATTATCACACGGTGGTCTAGCGGGTAGAGCGTTGGACTGCTGACCGGAGGGTCCCGGGTTCGATTCCCGGGCAAGGCACTTTGGGCATCTGCAGCTCCACCCAAGCTAGTTGATTTTTCGGGTACCAGATCTTCCTGGGAAACCATAACCGGCACAGGGAAAGGAACTGGCCCCCCTACCCTGATGTGTGAATATTCACACGCCGTATAGGGCTTGGTACATGGGTGAGCTCTACCATCACCTACTAAACCGACCTTCGGGTTGATTACTGTGTTTATGGTTTTATTATCACATATATTTCTCAGCTGGATCTCTAATTTGTCGTGGATAACTTAACTTTCATTCACTTTGAAGCGTTTGTGGCTCACAATGCAAATTCTTTCCGCAACAGGATAATTGTTGAAATTTAAGGGAATCCAACCCTCGAAAGCCTTGCCACCTATTTCCCAATCCTCAGTGCCATGCGCCAGAGAATCGCGAAATGTAGCGGTTACCCGAAGGCGTCTTCTGTTCCCCTCCCGGTAGCTTTCCCTTGCCGGTCACCGGGCAGTGACGTCAATGGCAGCGCGGGAGGGGGTCAGTTCAGCACCACTTTCGGCCCCCTTCATTTCCCACATCCGGCAAGCCACGACCATGGGACGTTTGGGAGCGGGAATTGGGACCTAAAGCCATTGTCCGTATCAACTCGAGACGGAGGAAAAACAGTTTTTTTTTCGTAAATTTTTCGATAGACCCAAGGGGTCGGTGTTTCTTGAAATGTTTGGTCATACTTTATGAGGGTGAGTGATTCATACGTTCTAGGGCTAAAAAATAAAATGTTCCAGTACTAAAAAGGTGGAACGGATACATGTTTCTCGTCCGATTTGCGCTCCAATGTATCTGAGCATCGGAGAAAGCTTTCGGAAGTCTGGCCAGAAGTTCACGCCCCAGAGGTAGGAGTCGCCCGGGAGACGACCGGACACGCGAGAAAATTTGTGGAGTGATTTGCGTGGTAGCCTTTCGCGAATAAGGTCGCTGGCGATTTGAGCATCGGAAACCGCCTACGGCACATACAAGACGTTCTGAGGTAACCCTGAAGGACAACTTTCTGGGAGTAACGGTTTGAAGTACGTTCGGTGTTTCTTTCTGTACCATTTCAACGGCTATTTTCATAAAAACTTCGACGAAGATAGGGTGTGGATTCCGCCAACGTAGCTTTCAGATTATGAGAAAAATAATCTATAAATGTATAATATGTACAAATAGGTAATCTTATCCGATTGGAAGCGCCTTCTGAACTCTTTTCCTGGACACGTTTTATTCATTTCATCTCTAGAGCAACCTAATAAGTTATGTCTTATCGCATTAGAAGCCATCAGTATACCATTCATTAGACATGAGGTCATAATAAACCACTTGTTTGCCACGAATTGAGATTGTTTGCCATAGAACCTTAGTGAGAGGAAACGGTCATTCAATCCATCAAATTGGGAAATTCTCACTGATTGAGCGTGCCCCAATCAATCACAGTGGTGATCCTGAAGGTTAGTTATTAAAGGTAATACTTGAACTAACAACCCTCTTACCAATTCTTCAGCATGTGAGGAATACGTACGCACATTAATGGTTGTCGGTTCCTTTCCCAATGTTATCATTCCGTTGACCATGAAGTTTTAATAGCCAGAATATAGCATTATTTGAATTTTTTGGATGGGATTACGTGTACCTCCAGTCAGTGGGCAAGCGCACCAGAACACCACGCACCTGATGTGATGCGGGGTTTTATTCGGTATTAGAATGTATTTTACCTTTCTAAGTCTAGCTGAATTTGAGAATGAAAATTTTCCTATGCTAGGTGCAAGATTTCATCTTCACGCAGTGTAGCTTCAGGCCGTTGTTCGGTTTGATAGAGTTTGCCCTTCCTTAAGAGCTGAGCCCCCTAAGGATGGCATTTTGATTAGGATACTAAAGTTGTGTATGGTAGTATTAGGTGTTGGTTATAAGTTGGATGCTTAAAGGCGTTTGTAAGTCATCTGGTGGAGTTATATTTAGGGCGTGTAAATTATTGATTTAGGTTCGGGTATGTTGAACTTAGTGGTTTTTCGTTGATGAACTGCCCTATATTCTATCCTTTGTGTTATATCTAATTTACTATGTTTAGTATTAGCCAATTTCAATAATGGATCCTAACTTGTTTTGCAGAAGATTGTTCCCTTTTGTAATGAACTCTTTATTTCTCACATTAACACCCTTACCTAATTATGACGATAATCCTGTTTTTCAAAACTGTAGTTCACTTTGCATGGTCATGTCGTTTACTGTTATATAAACGATTCCTTCTTATGGTGTTAAATGAGTTCCAAAATATTTGATGAACCTTGCTTTTTGGTAACGGCGAAACCTGAATTTAATCTTATTCGAACCTATTGTCATTACACGCACCTGTGCTTCTGAATATTATTTTCATGATCTTAGTGAGAACTCTTTGTTGCCAAACTAATATAAATGCCATTAATTTAGTAAACATTGAGCGTATTAGATCCATTAAAAGTAATTTTATAAGTGTATATTTATGAAGAAAAGTTTAAAAAATCAATGATCTATATTTTATTGCAAGCTTATGGGATAAGTAGAATGAGTAAAAACTGATTTCAACTCTTTCCAAGCAACGAATTTCCACAAATAGGGATTTTTTTATTGCATAACATTTTCGTTTTGTCGGCTATTTCTAGAAAATTTCATAAAATATTCTAGTAACTGACGAAAATTTTCCTAAATTTTCGATAATCGAATGATTTTAGAGAAATATTTTCGGTTAAAAAGGAAAGATACATTATTACTGTGTGTAGTAGTAATTTAATTATAAATCAGAAACAAACCAATCTCTCCTTAGAGTGGTACTGAAGATTAGGTCATTATTGTACGACAAACCATCCTGCTTCCCTTTTCGTTTATAATTTAACTGCGATATGCGATAAATGTGAGAAATAAAATAAATTACTCACTACTAAGTAAAATAAATTACTTACTACTCATTACTCACTATGTAGCAAGAATAAGAACTTCATTGCCCAAAGGTTAGTAAGATATGTCACGGAGAAGATTCTGGGAATGTTAAAACTACCATCCCAATCCTAATTTTAGGTTAAAACATTTCTCACTTGCCACCGACTGCTATTGAATGCTTCCTGCGGTTTGTACTCTCGCGGCCAAGGCAATAATTTTTGGCAATAAAGACAGTAATTTTAAGGAAGGTATCTCCATACAAATATCGACAGTAAAAAACTTGCGAAAAAAAAGGAATACACTTACCGATCGATTCCTAACGTTTCACCGTTTCGCAATCACTTCCCTGGGAAGCCGCGGGTTGAAAAACGCATTCGTTCAAAAAATTTGGGCTTCGCCTAGTTTTTTATCCGTATTCTCTGAAATTCTTTTTGCGAAAGATCTCTCACTGCGTACATCCACCAATATTGGCCGCGTCTAATTGGTGCCACCTCCTCCAGAAGCCTTTTCTCCTCCCCCCTCCCCCTTCCAAACTGGGCTTCAAAATATCTGTCGGCTGCGCGGATTTCGCTCTTGAGGGCGGGAAATATTCTCTCGCGGACGCCGTAGGGAGAGTAAAAAAAATGGAAATCGTTTTTGATCTGTGGATTCGGATGGATATGCTTCCGCTCTATGCCACACCCCCCCCATTCCATGACCTCTTTCTTATCTTTACCGAAAGAAACTCTCCCCTGCGATCGCCTACCCTATTCCTTGAGGAAACCTTTATCTCCCTCGAACCTAACAAGGCCTGACTGTGTCAGTTTTCATAGGCATCGCATTGTAAAATCAAATATATGATGCATCCTCTCCTGGCGGTCGAGGACTAACACCTGAAGAATTATGGATTAATAATGCAGAAATACATGTCGTTCTCACGATAAACTGATATCATGAGTGCAATTAGGTATAATAAGAGTTATAATAGCGTTAACACAACAGCACGTATCCGCATTTGCTTAGTTTGAAAACCTTGGTGACTCAGAACTAGTCCAAAATGAGTTTTGGAGAGCACGTCTCAAAAATTAATAAGAACCTCTTCAGAGTACTTCTAAACTGTATGGCCAGATCACATTTTTTGACGTGATGTGAGTTGAGTTAAAATTATTTTTCACCACGCGTCATTAATACATGCAATGATGTGACACATTTGTCTCGTGCGCATTCACGATCCAACCTCCTTAACGAACCCGTGGGTGCTTTGGCATTCATTTCGTTCGATTTCGGGGGCGTTCCAAGCCTTTCCCAATTCCGGAAACTCCTTCCGGTCTGACGGGTGGGACCGCCAGGTTTCGCTTTGGCGGCGTACGGGGGAATGGATTGGCGAGGAGGGGGGCGTGAGACGATGGGACGTAATAATCCCCCACACCCCACATTACGCGCGCGAATATTAGGTAGAGGGCCCAATGGGAGGGGGAGATGGTGTCCCCATAACTGCTTGTCGATATTCCCAGTCCTCCGCGATCGCTCCCCCCTTCCCTGCGCTTCCTCTCTGCCCCCCCCTTCCCTGAGGAAAAGGAATCAGGAAAGTCACTCGGAAGACGAGGAGGAGGGGCGGGGGAAATAGGCGTTCACCGACCGCTCGCTCGCCCTATTAGAACGATTTCTCAAGACATGTCTCCCTCATCCACTCTTGAGGACGCGGCGATGGCGTAGGAATAAAAAGCAAACAGGGGAGGAGGACCACTTCCGCTTCGACGCTCGCTTCCATTCTTACGTCTCCCTCCCCCTAGTCGATCCGCGACGGGCGCCGGGAGAAAACTCTCACCGGGTAGCCATGTTGAGTTTCAGAACTTCCGTCCAAGACCCGCTGGGAGCGCATACGGACACCACCGTACCAGGCTTGTGCCACGAAAAACCGTTGGATACCTACTACTACTACCGAGTAGCAGTAGTAGTCACACATATCGGTACCAGCTAATGAGCAAGCAATTATAACGGCGATCATCCTGAGAGCTGGGTTGTTGGGCGAGTTTAAGCTTTTGCTAGGAGCATACCTTGTACTAAGGAGCCGTCATTAAATGCATAAGAACATTTGCTACTTTTATATCCCCTTCTCTCTAAAAGGATCCATAAGGTACGAACACTCCTCTGTACTCGTCATGAGTTATCATCGTCGCTATGGTTATTACATCAAACAGGCACCTTTTTCAGAAAGAACTTGATTTAAACATAGCCTTTTTCACCATGATTTTCTGTCCATCAATGCAAATACAATTTTTTACAAAAAATACTACACCACCACGAATGACAACTATTTTATTTTAGTGGTATCAGAACTCATGCAGTTAACTTAAACTATCGTTTCTAAACTCTTTTGACAAATTGATAAATACTTGAATGGCTCTGATGAAACCGTTTCATTATTGAGCATTTGAGAAATATGTTCTTTCGTGATCAGGGATAATTTAAATTCTATCGTCATACGATGGCTGAGATAACACAGCCTTACTTAAGATGTCTCCTGAACCCCACTACCCCGCAAGCAAACATAATGAAATGGCACATGCCTTCTCCTCTCTCCCCCACCGAAAACCTTACGTAATTTATGGTCAGCCCCCGACGCGTGTGAAATTCACCCACCAGAATGGGAAGAGGGGCCTGTTCCTTCTCCTATTCCACCTGTGGCTCCACACGAAGGCCCGGCGACAGAAATAAAATACGTTAATGCCGATCACTTTAGCTTCCTAAGCGTTACAAGACTTGACCTGTATGAATATTTTTACTTACTCTGCCAGGGACCAATGAATTCAGACCATGAATAAATTCAGATGAAAATATTTTTCTTCGGTAGTCCTAATTTTATTCGACAAGTGATCAAGGAACCACAAATATTCGCCTTTAAAAGGAAATGTATTAATTTTCTTCTAAATTCTGGGCAAATAAGACAATCTTGATATTGAGTACACCTCGGTTGGGTATCCTTTTATGAGATTAAAATGTAACTTTTAGGAATTTCAGAAAATACTATCGGACGTTTAACAGGTCAGATCTAATTATTTAATGTAGAAACTACTCCCGAGTATCTTACCACATTATTCCTGTACCATACAATAAAATCAGCAAAGAAATTTCTAATAATCATAGTAATTCACATCCATAAGACTTAGGCCGGACGTATCTTATACAAATTAATAATCCGAAATTTTATTTTCTTACATAACTCCTCAATTATATCCCTGATGTATTTCAATTCATTTACGTTATTTTAAATATTGTGTTGGCTGAAATGATGGTAGGTTTTTGAACAAATCACTTATGATGTTTCAATTGCATCACATTATGCTTATTTGCTTTCTTTTCCTTCATTTTCTCCCTCTTTAACGTTAATTGCATCTCTACAATATTGTTATTTGTGATGCCCAGGCAAAGTCGTGGTCTGAGAACGAAATTAGCAGATATTCATCAATGAAATTCTCAATGATTTTTAGATATTTCAACATCAAGGCGGTTCAGGCGAATGGCTTGTGATACTTCTTTCGAATTCGCAATTAAAGAAACGCCATGTCTCAAAAGAAAACGCTAACTGGACGGATTGGCATAATGATGATGATGTATGGCTCTACGTTGTTGAAACTAATCGAGATTAATTTTTCTCTAGTCCGGTTGCGATTATTAGCAAGTTACAAACTCACCGATATGCACTAAAGAAGAGAATTCATACTGTTTTCTCTTCTCAAGTGCACACACGTATCATATCAGAGTCAGACCATATTTTGCAAAGAGAGATCATGAAAAATTACATCATTGATATTTGCACAATTTATTACTTGCGGGATCGTTATTCATGTTTTTAATAGCCCATTTGGTGTTTTTAAAAAATAAAAATGGGTGTCTAAACGTAATCATTGATTATTCGTCGAAAGTTATGCGTAATTTCGTCATGTCTCTTCTGTACGAGAAGAAATGTTCACCTTAAACACTTTCATCAGTAGGGGATTTCCGTGAAATAACAACCATGGATTTCGCATTATCCTAGTGTTGCTTTTAAAATTTTGAGTACGCCTTTGGAACTATTAAAATACCTGCTCGTCACTAATTGCTCTACGATGCACCCGAAATGGAAGTAAATGAGAGTATTAAGTCCGATTTTGATTCGCCAGAGTGAAATGAATAATGAGAGGTCGACAGGTTCTCTTGACCAAATGAGAATTTTGACAGTGGAACGGCTTAATTCGAAAGACTGTTGCCAACCGGTTTCATCTCAACAAGGCATATCCTCACTAGCACAAGTCTTACAAAGTCGAAATGGTCGTATGATGCTGTAATGTAAAAACGAAAAAATAGCATGTCTTGTACTTTCATGAATATCCACCAATTCCACAATGTAATTTCTTTAATTATTAAGATTATTCTTTGCAAATAATGTATCATCATCACAAGCCGTCCAATTCTTCAAGGATCAGAATCGCATTAGTACTCTCAGTTCAGGTTGCCTTAGGCATCTCACTGATCCAGAAGAAATGGGGGTGTTTATGCATGCGTACATACTAAGAGAGAGAGAGAGAGAGAGAGAGAAAGAGAGAGACTGTGTGACACACAGAGCGACTCATATTCGTATAATTATTTTAATGCCATCATGACTCCCGTCGTCGTTACGAATATGACAGATCATCATCCTTCCACAAAACTGCAGAAAGCCTCAAGAAGATAGTACATTTGTTTCTTTAGTGTCGTAGACTACATTAAATTTTAAACAATCGAGCATATATATATTTACACCATTAGATTTAGGTGGTTTTCTAAATCGATTTGATACATGAGCAGGTAGACAGATGTGCTTTGTCAAACGGAATTCCCATAAAAATCGATAGAGATATCAGCAATGCTTAATTACTCGGGCTGAATGGCTGGGGAGCTTGATGATGATGTCATATTAAACCTGACGTAGTATTTTTCCTCCCGAGCCTCTTTTTTTGGTCACTCTCCGATCGGGAACAGGTTAAACAGAGCGGTATCTTTGGACTTTTGAGCCTGCTGCTGTCACTCTTCTGACATACACCTGAACTACTAGTATTTTACTCCAAATGTGACACACACCCACACATATATATTTTCGAAAAAGAACACTCCTCTGCAACGACACAAATTTATAAAAAAATGATTAAGACATTTATACACAGAAACGTAGAGAAAGGACACTCACATACATAACTTTCGTTTCGACGGAACGGCCGTCATCATCAGAATATATTCTGATGTGTCCTTTCTCTGTGTTCCTGCTGATAATTAAAGTATATTTTATGTATATATATGTATATATATATATATGATATATATATATATGTTTTATTTTCACACATAGAAATAGATATATAAGGAAAGGGGATAGGAAAACACATAAAAGACAAACACAGGAAAGGTGGGGAAGGCGGATCATTTCATTAATATATATATATATATATATATATATATATATATATATATATATTAATGAAATGATTAAAGAGGCATGGGGAGAACTGGAGGTAGGAATGAAAGTCTGAGGGGAATTGGTAAAATCGGTTAGGTTTGCTGATGACCAAGCATTAACTGCTCAGTCAGCCAAGGGGTTGCAAGCATTGCTGAGTGAATTGGAGGTTCATTGCAATAACTATGGGATGAGAAAGTAAAATTCAACAAAACAAAGGTTATGCGATTTTCCAGAAAGAAAAAGGCTAAGATAAATATTAAAATAGGCGGGGAAAAAATAGAGCAGGTAGAACAGTTTACATATCTCGGAAGTGTTTTGGACCAATACGGTCAAAGTGGTAGGGACGTAAGGAGAAGAATTGCGCTTGGCAAGGAGACTTTCTCAAGGAGGAGGGAGTTGATGACGGGGACGTTGATTAGGGATGTTAAGACAAGACTCGTAAAAACTCTGATATGTAGCTATGTATGGCGCGGAAACGTGGTCACTGAGGGGAGAATGTTGGGCAAGCGAGGTAAGGGCAGGAACAGGATAGGGATGCTGGACGGGATGAAGGGAGGAAAGAAGTACACAGAGATGAAGAGGGACCTGATGGATTAATTTGCTAGGTGGGGAGACACGAAATGTTTATTTGATAGTTGTGTCCATCCAAAACCTACCTTAACCGGTATTTTACCTAATAATATATATATATATATATATATATATATATATATATATATATATATATATATATATGTGTGTGTGTGTGTGTGTGTGTGTGTGTGTGTGTGTGTCTATATATATGCAGACAAATATATATTTAAAGTTTGATTATAAACAGGAACACAGAGAAAGGGCATATCAGAATCTATTCTGTACACACATACACACGCACATACACACCATAAAAACATTTATCAATTCGGAGTTCGGTACTTTAACAGATAGGTGATAGTGGATTTCATCCAATACGAAGCCCATCGGCGTGTAAAATTCATACGTCAAGGTAGGGTGGTCAGATGTGTGCCGCCTATGGTTTCCCAGCAGTTCCAGTACCCGACAAATCACACTTTGATTGAAGCTGGGGTGGAGCTACAGCGATATAGCGATATTTTATGTATACTTATGTGTAAATAAATAGATATCTATATATAAATAAACACACACACGTACTGTCGTGAAGGAGAGAAAAACTAAATGGTGGGAAAATCGAATTCACGCGGTTGTATTTATCCTCGATTGGACTTTGTTCCCTCGATCAATCGTCTTTTAGGGAGGAAATATATTTTCGATCTTTTAAAAATTGATTGGCGCACAATACTCTCTCCACATGAATTCTGCATGCGTTCGATTTTGTACTTTAGCTCATTATCTCTTTGCTTTGACCGCTTTAATAATCCGGTTGGCGATGTGAAAACCGTCCTCTCCCCGGAGGCACTTCTTCAGCAGTTATTAATCTCCGGAGGAGGAGAAGGGCGCGGCTGTCTTCCGTCAACTTGGGACCTAAGTAGGATCGGGGATTGCTCACGCCATTTTCCTCCACGCCCCCTTGTTGCGTACATGCCTCTACAAACGCTCGTCTTCGTTTCCGCGTTTCCTCAGGAAGTGTCGCACTGTCTGCGACTCCGAGTGTCATTTCTTGGCAATTATTTATGGCCTCTCGTGTCTCTCTCTCTCTTAACGGGCTCTTAAACAGCTTTGAAAAAAAACCTCCTTGTTTTTTTCCGAATAGCGACAAAGGCGTTTTCTTTTCTCAGGAAGGTCATCGAGGAAATGAGTGAGATTTTCCGTCAATCTCGCAGCACTCCTAGTCACCTCGACTTTCGCTCGCATGACTTTTACTGCGAATAAGAATACTTCGTGAAATTTATGAGGCGAACTCGAAGTGGCACCCCGCCAAGTTTTCCGCGCTCAACTGCTTTAATCTTTTATCTGACGCGCATGAAAAATTCGAATATGCAATACAACAGCCCACCATTTAGCGGCGAAATTCCTTCCCGGGAAACCTCCTCCATATTTGCGAGGTTGGTGCAGTCGCGGTTTTATTCAAAGAAATGTCCACACTTCTCATTAGACGTTAGCACAGCATTTAAAAAAGTATATAATGTTTTCCACTTTACCACCAGGCTTCGAAGCCAAGGCTGGTTTCTTGGGTGTGGTCTTACGCCTATGTACGAGCCTCGTATACTAACTCGTTTATTACCACATTACCCCACACACACATTCAAACTTTTAGAATAGGGGAGTTCCTTTCCCTTTGCCATCTTCGGTGTCTCAGAATATCATATTGGGGTTTATTTATGTGGAATATTCAAAGGTGCACCATCATACCGGTTACCTTCCGGTCGACATCCCCAACTTATTAGACTACAGCGTCGTCCAAATGTTAATACCGGAAGACCGAACTATCTTCTCAGGAGAATAATTTTAAAAAGAGAAAAAAAAGAATTCCGTTCCCTAGAACACAACACCGGAACCAGGAACGGAAAATGTCAATGGTACGCAAATGATTAACTATCACACTGAAGTTTTCTTTAATTTTTTTTAAGGCCGTAAGCCTCGTAACATCAATTGGGATTTTGTTTCAGTGTTCATATATTAAGAGGTTTTTAATCAGCGATTAACTGTAAAATTTCTGAAATTTTAATGCCATGAAACACGTCAATAAATATGTAAAATGAGTATGCTGTAATAGTTTAGGATCACGGTTAGAATATATTGCTTGATTACGAGATCCAAGTAAGTATATTAACTCAGACTCGGGGATATAATTAGCATCAGAATTGCTTCATTTTTTTCGATAGAAATATTTGAAAATGGCAATTATTGAGTAACTGTCAATGTAACAAACCTCATCTTCCCACAGACTTCCAAGAATGACATCCAAGTCGGAGGGAGAATTCGTTTTAGAAATGTCTCTGTTTTGCGGATTTAATTATCACTTCATATCTATATTTTCTAAAGATCGATTCAACGTAAAAATTATTGATTTAATTGAGAATAAGTAAACTTCAAAATGTACTATTGCGAAAATTGAACTTTATTTTTGGAGTAATGTTTTTCGTTGTGGATCCATAGTCTCGCAACGCCAAACAACATCGGATTGTTTTTATTTTAAATGAGTTCGTGAATATTTAAATAAAAATATGAAAAAGTGATGAACATAAAAAACTATGCTCGCCCTATTATTGAATTTTCAAAGGAATAGATGACATTTTTTGCGATGATATTTGTTTTCAGCTAGTATTTACGCCTACTTCAACGCTCTCTGAAATATTTTCGTTTAGGATCGTCATAATAAAACTCGATTGCCATGTGAAGTGGCCATTGCCATTGCCGAGGTTGCCATGTTAAATATGTATACTTCTATAAAGTATCATCAGCTGTAGTACTGCCATTGGTGTCGAATAGATAACATTTAAATTATAGAAATTATACAGTCTAATGAAAAGTAATCTAAAACAGTAAATCAATGATAATTTTCTATATTTAAGCAGTAATTCCACTACAGTTTCCGCTGAAAATGACGGATTCTATCAAATGTGGTTGGTCATTTGGTTATTCATCGTTGGTCGTACCCTTCTTGGAGGAACATGAAATTAATAATTGTAATGAAGAATTAATAGCAAAATATAATTATAATTTTAAATGATATGTGTTGATGACTATAATAATAAGTTACATCCTCAAAACCCGTCATTTTGATTCCATGCCTATTATTTTGTACGCCCTCGAAGAGTTTGAAAACTATGTATTTATTTATATAGATAGAAATAAAGTATTTTTTAAATAAGTTTAATGAAATTAAAAAAAAATATGGATTTAAATGGATTGCGAATCATGGATTACCTATTAATATTTTAATATTATCTAAGGTTTTAATCATGGGTTTTATTTGATGGCAAAAGATTATATAATTTAAATAGGCCTAAGAAGAAAAGAGAAAGATTATAACTATGTAAGACTATATGAACCAGAACAAAGTTTAATTCTGCTTCAAACTCTCTCTCTCTTTGCTTTAATTGTATCTAATTTTTTTGAAAATGGTTTATTATGCCACGTAGAGAATGCCTGACGGTCAATGGGCTTGCTTTATTTGCGTGGTTTTTTCTTCGCAAAATGAAAAATGTTGTGATGTGTTCATATTCTATCATGGGCGTACCTCATCCAAAGGCCTTTGGATGAGGTACGCCCAAAGTACGAGTACGCCCAAAGTACGCCCGTACGAGGATACGTGGTATCATTGTCACTATTCTACCGAGATTTTTATTTTTTTATATTTATTTATTTGGAAATATAACCACAGGAAGTAGTAACTTGCCAATGTAAAGTGGCGCATGTAATTTCTAATTAAGGCACCAAATGCAGCATATTGTCTCAGTACCGTGCGAACTGCAGCTGAAAATCCACTCTTTCGTGAAATACCATTTTCATTTTCAGCTGTCGGCTTCACTTTCCTTGTTTCCTTCCTTTCCACGCGCGAAGGTCGTAATCTCATCTGATATAATCGAAAACCTGTGACTCTGTCCTTGCTATTAAAGGTGATAAATCGTTGAAAGAAGAGAGAGTGGTGAAAACAATTTGCCGCGTTTCAGTCCCACGAATAACGGTTGTTGAGTTACAGAGATCAGGAAAAAATCACTGGAAAAGATTTCTTCTATGAATTAACATATTGACCGGGATTTATTGAAATCCATTTTTATGGTTAGAACAAATGTTATTTTGAAGCAGGTTAATTATTTCATATTTACGCTCGGGTGTAAACATTTTAAAAATGAAATGTTTTTCCGCGTTAGTTCGTAAAAATAACTTTGTTTAATTTTGCTCCTGAGTTTATCTAAGTAAAAAGTATGCGTCTTCTTATAGTGTGCGTCCTATAATATCTTATTATTATGTCATCGATCACAAATAAAAGTATACAGAATACACAAATAACTATAATAATGAAAAAACTGAGGATGATTAAAATAGTCATATGTTTCCGGTATGCTTGCTCTCGATCCGAGACAATTGGACTTGTCCCCATTTACATACACTTCAGAACTAGATTTTAAAGCATCGCAATCTTATTGTAATCTTTATTGAAATTGTGAAATAGAAAATTTTCATGATTAAATTTGTGGAATGAAGAATCTAGGCATATTAAGGAGGATTTGATTTTAGTTTATTTTTCTTGGTCACCATGGAAACTTTGTCCAAGCCGAGAAAAGGTAAGGTATTCCTTTTTATTTTTCTGGACTTCTGTCATCTGGATTTATTAATTTTGTTCATAAAGCTGCTTGTGTAGAGTTTCCGATAAAGCGATAAAATAAGAATCCCAAGTGTATCTTGAGCGGGCGTTTGTATTCGGGTCCTACACAAGAATGTTGTGGCATCAGCACTTCCTCTGTCTTTTGTGCACAGTCATTGTGGCTGATTTAGACATTATGCTGGATAAAAAGTGAGCAAATGAGGAATGGAATTAAGTAATTTACCTAAGTCGGATTGAATTTTACACTTCTTATGCCATCAAGTTCAATCTAAGGCGGTCTCTTATATGACGTCTTTCCAAAACCTGTTCAGAAGATCACATTAACTAAGCCTCTAGGCCACACGCGATGTGTTGCTACTGAGTTTGTCCGTTTCTAAGGAAAAAAACGAAATTTTTTCGTGTTATAACTCAATTTCGGAATCATAATCGCAAAAGTTGGAACTCGGAAATCTCTGGGAAAATCAGGTAGATAGGAGCGAGTCTCTTGAGGATTAATTGACAAAATTTATCATAAGATGACAAGACGTTCGTCCAGCTAATGACGTTTTCCTTTTACAAACCACGGAAGAATGTTCTAGATCGCGATATCTCCCGTCTCCACCCTACCTTCTGAATTTTGAGATGAGCAATTCTGGGAAGTAACGGACATTCTAGAATGAAGTTGTAATAATCAGAAGTTCCCGTCTCAATTTAATTAATCAAAGTGTTCAGTCACCTATAAAGGATTTACGGGTGAACAATTCCTATCTCCGGTATCGAAGATCAGAAAAGAAGGTTTTTGGAACATTGTTTGATAATTTTTCCACCGTCTATGGCGTTTGTCTATCGAGTACGGCAAAAATATCGCATGGATGATTCTGTAAATGTCATTATATTACATTTCTGAGAATGTACCTAGGCACAATTAGATTATGAATGATTTATTGGTGCGTAGGATACAAAACATGTCTATTTTAATTATTCACTGAAGAGTTATTAGTACCAACAGATGTTATTTTCTGAACTAAATCTTTGTAATGATATAAACCATTGTAAAGATGTGACCTACTTATGAGATTTTAACAATTACGGAAGTGCAATTAATTGTTTTTTATTGTCAATTTTTCGACTTCCGAGCCCACTCATTGAGTCGAAATAACTGCTTTACTTTAACCACTCGCTCTAGTTAGTTATCCTATATGTCCTAACGCAAAATCTTTGTAGAAAATTGAATATGTATAAATGACGAAGGTTCTGTCATCTGTGTAATACTAAACGTAGAATGAGATATCCTCAAAATCTGTAAAGAGTCAACATAAGACTATTACGGGTGACCGTCTTAAGTTTTTTTATAGTTTCGTTAATGCGGTGAGGTACACTGTAAGAAAAATAATTCATCTTCATCAGAATCGCCATTGATTTTATAAATATTTTTATAACTGCGAGTCGAATCCGTATGAACAACGTGGGTCGCGGTGGTCTAGTGGGTAGAGCGTTGGATTACTGACCAGAGGGTCCCGGGTTCGATTCCCGGGCAAGGCACTCCGGCCCCTGCAGCTCCACCCAAGCTAGTTGATTTTTCGGGTACCAGATCTTCCTGGGAAACCATAACCGGCACAGGGAAAGGAACTGGCCCATCTACCCTGCTGTGTGAATATTCACACGCCGTCAGGCTTGGTACATGGGTGAGCTCTACCATCACCTACTAAACCGACCTTCGGGTTGAATACTGCGTTTATGGTTTATATGAATAATGAAGTCCCTTTCGCTTATCTTGAACAGCTGGAAATAGGATTGAAAGTAGGTGGGATATTTAAAAAAAACCCCTTACGCGGGTGATCAAAGTTTAGTTGGACAGTCAGCCATGGGATTACTGCCATAATTACTGATCGCATTGTAAAGTTAGGCGTGGGATGGTTATCAATGTTTACAAAATAAAGGTTGTGAGAAAAAGAGTAAACTTTTTTTAATTCCACTGAATATTATTTAAAACGATCGGTTTTGTCGAAAAATCGAAATCATCAGATGATGACGTCCAATCCTAATGATGTCGGATGCTCGTGGAAATCGGTCTTTTAAATTAAATTCGGTGGAAATAATTAAGTTTTTATTTTTTAAATGTAATCATGAAGTTCCGTAAAGTTGAGCCGAGTACCATGTAACTTAAAGGATGTCAGATTTTCGAGCAACAGGAACGCAAAGTTAAAAGAATGGAGTAAACACTAGATCAGGTGAATCAGTTTATCTAGCTTGGCAGCAAGTTGGACCAAATAGTAGGGATTTAAGAGGAAGGATTGCGTTAGGCAAAGAAGCATTGACCAGAAGGAGGGAATTGATGACAGGAATATTGAATTAGGATGTTAAGAAAAGACTCATTAAAACTTTGACATGTAGCGTGCTTGTGTAGGGCGTGGAGGCATGGTCGTTGAAGAAAGGTAATAGGCGTGGATTGGAGGCTTTCCAGAGGCTGTGGAGAAGGATTGAAAGGCAAGACGGATGGAAAAGAAAACGAACGAGGAAGTACTAGGCTCGATGGGTGAAGAGAGAGGATTGTTCGGAGAAATTCTGTGGAGGTAAGAAAAAATGAATGCAGAGCATATGGGAGGGCGATGCACCATTGAAGACTGAAATGTAGAGAGAAAAATAGCTAAAGGGGAGGGAGGTTGGGGTAGGAAAAGGTTAGGCATGTTGGACGGAATGATGGAAGTATGCGGAATTGAAGTACAGTTTCTTGTAGTGTGTGGTGTCAGGGCGTGTCTTGTTAGACGAAACTAAGAAATAGATCTTCATTTCCTTCCAGGAAATCGTGAAAGGTAATCTCACTGCCTTCGTCCGAATTTTTCCTCGAATATTTAATTAGGTGTTTTCCTGGGGTCATGCAAGGTAGTTTTGACGGCGATTGGCTGGGATAAACAGGCGGAAAGGATTTATATTGTTGTCCTTCTCTCAGTCTTCCTCATCGGGACACGGTGAAGAAAGAATCCATCGGTCGCGTCCGTGACCGGAAATCGTTCCTGGACCAACAGGCGTGCGGTTGGCTTTCGAGGGGATGGGGCGGAGTTCATTCAGGAAGGGCATTCATTGTGGAGAGTTCCGACCTTGTCCGGAGGCTGGCTGCTCGTTGGGGGGCGCGAGGCGAAGGAGGTGAAGGTCGCCTCGGGTGCGGTTTTTCCCGGCTTTCTCTCCATCCCGAGAGATGAGGTAGAAGAAGGGAAACGTGAGGAAATTTTTAAAAAAGTTAAAAAATTAGGTGAAAAAAGGAAACATAAACGCTTACGACGCGTGCAACCTGCCTGGCGCCTTGCGCAATCGCCTGCTCTTCGCAGCAAATGATTTCTTCAGGTTGGCTCTCTCCTTCCTCACGAGATGAAGAGGACGGAAGCTGTTTGACTTGTGGCCCGGGGTAACGTAAACCGAAGGGATGCGTAGTAATGTCACCTGAAGCTCGCGAGGCTGATGCCTTCTCCTATCGTTTGGTGCCTTTCTATGACCTTTAGCTCTTCCGGTAAATTTTCTAGGGAGCAAAGGATAACTCATAGGCTCCCGAGCCTTGGTCAAGTCAAGCATTGGTCCCTAAACTAGAACATATATTGTGTTTCGGAGCATAAGTTTCTAATATAATTATTTATATTTTCTAGCGTAGGAGCATAGTTTTCTAATATAATAAGAGCATAAGTAATTCATCCAAGATAGTCATTTAGAAAAAAATTCATTTACTTGACACAAGTATTTTAAGTGCACTCCCGCGTACTAAATACAACAATCGGGGAATAGGAATTAACCCTTCGAAACGGTTTTTCTTAGTTAACAAATGCTTAAACTAAGCAAATTATTTCGGTGGTGGCGTTAAGAGGTTTTCTACATTGGTTGTAATGTAGCAACTTTAGGCGGTTAATCTAAAGCAGGCGTTACAAGTGCGGTTCACCGCAGACAGATTTTGGGAGTAAATGTGGACAAGTCGTGATAATTCCAATATCAATATGTTTTAAAAATTATTATTTACGCTGTTAGAAATTTCAATTAATGAGTATATGCGGTATCGATATTGCATACTTCACATATGATGTATTTGTAGCGAAAATAACTAAGGTTAAAATTTATTCACTCATAAAACTTCTTATTTCGTACGAATTTTTGCACGAACGATACTCTTTTTACCTTTCGACGAATCTCCTAATGGTTCATCACAGTTTTCTATAGTATATTAATGCAAACATCGCCTGAATAAACGAATAACGAGCAATGCCGCACATTGCTGGAGAAGCCTCGATGCAAAAAGTTGTGTATCTATGTAAGTTCGATTTCTCAAGCTGTAATAATATGAATTCCTTTTACTAGAAAACATCGACTTTTTTATTTATTCACAATTACGCATTACACGTCCCTTGTAGCAATAAATTTTAGATGAACAATAAATGTGATTGTAGAACTGAGCTCTTCAAGCTCTGAATTAAAATATTTCCTTTTCCTATGTCCTCATTACAATTTTTCAGAATCCTTTTCCCTCTTATGTCGATTCCACCTAATCCAAGGGATTTCCTCAATCCGTGACCCTTCCCTTAATGATTGCTTTCTTTATTTTTCATTTCTTAATTTATTAACCCGGAATCCGAAACAACAGTTAAAAATAGTACGACAATGGGCCATCATTATCACCCGGAGTCCTTCATCTTAATTTAATTGTGTCATGCTCGATACAAGCAAAATCTTCCAACTCCACTTCCACTTTTTATGGTTCTCGCAAACTATTTTGATTTTTCTCATGCGCCACAGAGTCTGAGCATTTTTCACTCTGTTAAGCTAGCTTCTTCGCAGCCGTTCGTCCGTAAACCCACATTTAAAATTCCTCAAGTTTTCCTTGTGTCTGTCAGGGACCAGCCCTCTACTCTACAAAGCAGGATGACAATGATTCAGCATCTCACAAGACTACTTTTTAATTTTTAAATCAAGTTGCATTATCAACAAGGAAGTTTTTCATTCTGGGGAATTCGGTCCGGGTTTTCTCTGCTCTTTTTTTTTCTGTGGCCGCGTTTTACCATAATTTACAGTTAGTGTACATCATATAATTATTTTTCTATTTGATATTATCATTAATAATTCAGTCGGTTGTTTACTGACGATCATAATCTTAGTTTTAGAGGCATTTAGCGTCAAATAGTAGCCTTCACATACTTCCACCACGCTATCTATTCCTCACAGCATCATCCATTTAACCTCAGTTCTTTGTAATTCTTTTCTCATTACGCAGCTATTATTCTATTTACCAATGTAAAATACCCAGAAGAGTCCTATGAATTGAAAGCGGACGGATTCATTCCGACAAAGTTGGACGGTTGTCGTCGAAACAGTTTAGCTAACGCGTTTATTTATATGTTTAAATATTTTAGTGCAGAGCCTTGTATGTGGCCTTTCCCAGGTATTCTGTCAATGTATCGGAAGGTTTCGGATTGTCTTCAACGACCATTTACGCTCAAGTATTGCGAGAACCTCCTCTTCTTTGCCCTTTGTCATTTATTTTCTGATATCTTAATAACTCCTGCCCATCTTCATACCGTCTAGAAAGCCTATTCTCTTATTTCATTTAATTCATAACGTCCTCCTTTCGATTACGGCCTTCAACATTCCATTACTTTTCAAGAATTCTTCTGTGCATTATCTCTGCCTTTTTTTGGATTCCACCTCCAGTAAATCTCTCTCTTCGCCCACCCTGTTTAAAACATCAGCGTTTGTTTTCCCTTCTGACCAACGTATTTTCTTCATTCGTTACCACATCCATATCTTACAAGCCTCCAATGTACGCTTTTCTCCAATGTTCCTCCAATTCCTACGCCAATCCTCTTACCTCAAAGATCAGATCTCAAATTCACAAAGTACTACGCTCCATATCTAAGTTTTAACTAATATTTTTTTTACGCATTTACTCCGGCTATCCATCATTCCTTCTCTTCTTATTGCGAATGCATTTGTCTTTCTTTTCTTAATTTTCACACTGTAATTAATTTCCCTTTTCATCTCGAATAAAGCCCAAATGAAAGAATCGCTTCATCAAGCCTTGTTTATTCCCTCTTACTTTATTGTTTATCTTAGCTTTCCTGCCCCTCCAGAATCTCATTGCTGTTGTTTTCTCGCGGTCAGTCATCGGCCCATCTCGCCAGCAATGATCTCGTAAAGCACTCATTCATTCCATTGGCTGGAATACTCATATGACCATGGGCAGCATTAAAATTGAAAATTAAAAAATTAATTTTACTAATGGCCAAGCAATCTCATTAAAAAACCTAATAAAATTATGTCAATGAAACGTTATTCACGGACGTATTGCTTCCACTATTTAAATGAAATATGTGAAATTCCGTCATTTTTTTTCTTACTTTCTTGAGAAACTTTTCCACGCCCCCATTGGAAATTCCTTATATATTTTACTGTCATTCGCCACTGTCAGGGTCCGTGTTTGGACGTCAGCAGTGTTTGTGTGTGTGTGTTCACACACGTCCACACATCGCGCCGGGGAGAAAGTTGACGAGTACATTTCCTCCCTCGGCGAAAGTACTTCCCAGTGCACGCTCGCCTCCGATCTGGTGGTTCACAAAAGGGTTCCGGTTTCTCATCTCAGCGACGCCGTATCTCCAGGGAAAATGTCGCCGAGTATGGAAACCTGAAACGGAGAGTGCAGGAGAGCTTACATACGTCTTATAGGCATCCCTCTTCAGTCCCGAATGGACCCTGTCGTAGCAAACTCCGAGGGGAATGGACTTGCTACCGGTTCCCCCCTTTCCCGGTTCGCTGGGAAGATCCGGAAACGTTCGCTGAGGCATTTAGGAATTTGGTTCGACATTAGAGAGTTCATTATGCCTCAACCCATTTAATGAGAAACGCCCAAGTTACCGATTCCGTATGTCTACTACGTTGCTTTCACCACGCCCGTCCGGCCCTATGATATATATTCTAAGAATGATTGCCCGTTATGTCAGGCCAATTTAAATCGTCGCGGCGGTTGTTTGTTTTTGGGCGGGTTTTATGAGGAAATCGCTGAAAACCATTCATTAGCGAATTAATGGAATGGCCATCATAAAGTGAGATTTGTAAAATTTCTTTTAATGGGAAATGAAAATAATTTACGCTTGACGTTATATAATATATTGATTATACGACGTCGTTAAAACTTGGGATGTATGAGTTTCAGCGGTTCGTGTGGTTAATTTCGTGATACTGTCCTAGATGTTACGTCAGTGTAAAAGCGGAGTTTATTGTAGTGGTTCAACTCCAATCGGAGCTACTTCCTTTTCCCCATTGATAGCGTGACACTTCTCAATCCCTCTCTCTCTCTCCCTCCTGATTAACATCCTGCTTTTCCCATCAACCTACGTGGTAGTTAATTCTTCTCTGCGTAGGAACTGGAGATTTCTAATATGTGTGCCAAGGGTGACGGTCAGGTCAAAACTCCTCCGCATTGACCGAAAAGCACACATTTTATTTATTCTTGGTGAATTGAACAATGCGGACCGTCCGCTTAATTTGAGATTCGATGTAGTCAGTTAAAAACTTTCAAATTTGGTTATTTATTCTATGTTTCACATTGCTAAACTTTTAAGCCACCCTTAGCACAGTCAATGGGAACGCTTTAATCCCAATTAAACGTTTCTACGTCTAGCTTCACCGTTTCATAATGATAACTGGCTAATTAAATGCAATGCTTCTTCAAAAGAAATCCCTTATCCCAGCAAAGGATAAGAAGAATCAATATTAGGTTATTAAAGAATATGCCTAATATTTTAGGTGCTAAATGGCATTGTGAAAAAGTAAATTCGGAACCTATCTCCTAATGCTCATCGTTTTGCTGAGAAAACCGTTAAAATAGGTTTCCTTTTTAAATTGGTCGTCATTTCGCCCAACAACGCACTTCATTTAACAGATGGTATGATTGAAGTATGGTTTATGTGGTAGTAAAGGTGTAGAACGTTGGACTACTGATCGGAGGGCCCGAGTTGGGTTCCCGGGCACGGCTCTGGGAACCCTCAGCTTCACCCGAGCTGTGTGATTTTTTTCGGGTACCAGACCTTTCTGGGCTCTACTATCACCTATCGATCTTCGGATATATTTATATATATATATATATATATATATATATTTACACACACACATATATGTGTGTGTGTAGGATCCCGGGTTCGATTCCCGGGCAAGGCACTCTGGGCACCTGCAGCTCCACCCAAGCTGGTTGATTTTTCGGATACCAGGTCTTCTTGGGAAACCATAACCGGCACAGGGAAAGGAACTGGCCCCCCTACCCTGATGTGTGAATGGCATACGCCGTATAAGGCTTGGTACATGGGTGAGCTCTACCATCACCTACTAAACCGACCTTCGGGTTGATTACTGTGTTTATGGTTATATATATGCATACGTATGATAAGAAATCAGTCATTCTGGCGTGACTCTCCCTTCGTCTTACGCAACTGATTACTTTGAGGCATGTACAGGTTTCGGTTAAGTCACCTATCTTTCCAATCTACTCCTATTTTATCTATGTAATGTTTACAATTTCAAGTATATTCATTAAGTATACCCAATTTACTCAATCAAATGCCCCGTCGAAACCCACGGAACCAAAATAAATCCATTTGTACTTCTTTATTGTATTGGACTCCTAATGTTCCCTTCTATCAGTGACCTCATTACTGCTATGACATCACACGTACCTCTCCCCTTCCTGAACCCCGACTTATCATCCAGTAAGTAATCATTTGGCGTCCTCTTCATTCTTTTATTAACAATCGTAATACCACCTTATATGCGTGTGAAATCGAACTTGTTGTTATACAGTCCTCATGGCTGAGATTCCCTTTTTTGGGATGAGGTTAACATTGTTTTGACGAAATCTTCCGGCCAAATTATCCCATCATAAATACTACGAATAAGCCCATAAAAAATCTTCCTTCCACGCAGCCTTAAACTTTTATTTATTCGTAGTTTTGCAGTGATGTTATCTTTCTCCCCAGTCTTATTCGATTTCATTTCCCCTAAGGCCCCTCCCTTATCTCTGAATAAAATATGCCTAGATCTAAGGTATCCTCATCTTTGTCATATTCTCTTCCTATTTATATAGTTATTAGCCTATTATTCTAACCATATTGATCCTCTACGTAATATTTTCCTCTTTCTTCTTTCTTTTGTTAGACTATTAATATTTTTCCTGACTTTATAAGTGTGCAAGTATTCTCCTTTCTTACTTCCTGCTGATAGTACTTTTACATTCCTTTACAGCGCATCCAATTCACCCTTCATCTGTAAACTCTCATTATCCTCTCACTGCAATTTCCATCTAGCTTCCCTATTGGTTTTAATCCCTGGTGTACTGAAGGGGTATCCCCTCAAGTCTCACCCCTGTAGTGGGTGTGCGGTTCCACGTAAGACCATGGGGACAGAAGTCGAATAGTTTTTCAAATCAGGAATTAATTGAACGCAAATGGATTTGTACCATCCTTAAACTTCGCGAATATTTCTACGAGGTGAGCGGAATGTGTCCGTGGACTACGAGAATCATACCGTTGTGTCCCCAGTCCTCTTGGAATAAATACTACCCCCTGCCACACACCTTTTTTGGTGGCTCGCAGGGTATTTATGTAGATGTAGATGTGAATACTACCAAATGAAGAGCATTCATTGATGTCAAAGGTTCTCAGTTTAGTATCATTTTTTCGAGTTTCTCTGATTTTTTTCCCTCCATGGTACACTTTTTACCTTCCTCTTATAATTTATCTATATAATTATAATAATGTATAATATATTATATAAGTGTAACAATTTGAACTTACTTAGTTTGTATCTCCTTCATAATTCATTTTCAACATGCCGCTGTCTCATTTATTTCTCAAAACTGGTGAAAATCTCAGTCGTCAATTCAAAGGTCGGTTTTATAGGCGAGGGCAGAGCTCAAAAGGTAATAAACCCCAACGACGCGTGAAATTCACACACATAAGGTGAGGAGGTTAGTTTCTTTTCACATATCGCGTGTCTGCCTGCTTTTCAAGAAAGTTCTTTGTCTTGCCCAGAAAATCACGTAGGTCGGATATCTGAAAGTGTTCATAGGAATCACCCGGATATGTACACGGGGTCCATTTCAAAATACCCTACACAATTATGACGTGGAGACGCACTGATAGACATTGACCTGTGCCCAACCCTTCGAGAAAAATATCTCGCGATTAGCCTAAACCATATCATAATATTCTAACTGATCCACATCCGATGGCAGTAGCGTTCAGGGTGATGTAGCCGCTTGCTAAATCTATCTAAATTCTTGAATCCTTTGTGCTTCGTTTGAAAGAAGTTTTTATCAATTTTATCACGTTGAAAAATTTTGTGTCGAAATTTCACACGATTCCGGTTTTCTGGTTGCTCTGCAAAAAAGTATGATCGCACGATGGTGCAACACATAGACGATGATTCATGATTTCACGCGATACCCGATTTTGGTATCGAACACCAAGCACTTCCATATTTTGCGAGGCGATGCAGATAAATCCGGTGTTGTGATGCAAATTTTGGATGTGTACACTGATATTCCGTTGTGAACGTCGGGGTTTTTTTCTGACGAAAAATATATAGGCCATGAGATTATTGGTCGAATTACATAATTTTCACCCAATCGTGAACCCCCATTTACATACACCCAAAACTGCCTGTGGGGCGTGCGGTTGAGGGAGCAACGGACACACACCAACCATGAAAGCCGAGAGGAAGGAGTCGGTATTGACGATTTATTCATTATTATGTATTCCTCCTGTGATCATTGATCCTTCGCAAGGCATCCACTGGCTATCCTATCGGTGGTTTAACTCAATTTTGCTTTTCCTATATTATTCGACCTACCGCTGTTCGCTTGGGACTCGGGTTATATAATATATTATATTTCAAGCGTGAGATTTCGCAACATTGAAGTCATATATTGTTTGGAGTCTCATGGGAATCCCATTCCAGGCTATGAAATAAGTAATTGTCGATTCTCATTGTATTTTGGTGAATGTCCGCTGAAGTTTTTCGCTGGGATGATACTTGAGGAATTGGCTCGTGGATAAAATAAGCGTTAACGGGCGTTACTCGGTGGAATTTTGCACAGTAAAATAAAATGATGCCTTGTAATACCACACGCAGTATATACTCACACGGTGTACGTTTCGTCGCGACGTGAGCTACATTTCGGATGAGATGATGATGTTCCAACGGGACAATTCCCATGGCGTGGGATACATAATATATACGTGGTATCGCTCAGCATCATTAGCTTTCAAAATGGCGCGTGGATGACTGATTTTGTGCACGTTAAAGGCTCCCGCAGGAAGAGGAGTTCATTAAGGCGGCCAAACTGGTCCCCCTCCCCCGCCCCGGTAAGTGATGATCTCCCCGGGGGCAGAACCTCGTGGTGTAGAAGGGGGAAAAAAATCTTTCCAGCCGTTCGTCGGAGTTGGAAGCGGGGAAAAACTCGCGATCATCATCCCACCCCATTTGAGGGCGCTTCCCACCCACCCCCTCGGTAAGAGCGGCGGACGACTATCGCCGCCCACTTACTGCCTTTTCCCGTCCGACCCGCACCGCGTACTGCCCACCCCCGTCGGTGGTGTTCAAACCCCGGGGACGGCTGAGCCATTCCGCCGGTCTCCTCAACCTCCCGACCCAACCCCACACCTCTCCCCCGACGTCAAAAATGTTAGCACTCTCCGTGCGATTCCGTTCGATTGTGCTTCATCACGCCGCTCCCCTTATTAAACTTTCGGACGCGAGGATTAATACTGGACGAACTTGATCTACGGGCGGCGGCCAACCGATCATTTAACCAACCACTCCTCCGCCGCCTTATCTTCCCGATCTAATCTCTCCTTTTAGGGAAGGGCGCTTGGTCTTCGTGCGGAAATTATGTATCAATGGAACTCCAGTCATGGCAGATGGATTTTCGTGGAGAGCATACATCAGTTACAAACAGATTTAAATGTATGTCATTGCGAGCGTGCATTCAAGTGAAGATCCTTAGGATGGTGCAATTTAGCCCGGGAGAAAATTTATTTGCAAAACGAATTCCGATGAAAATATAATAGTATACTATATCTCTCGCCAATTATTCATCTATCAAGGAAACGTCTAGTGTATTCGTCTGACATTCTTACATCATTTTGTTGATAAAGTGGACAGCATTGTCTTTTAAAGTGCTGGGGCAAATATATGAATGAATGGAGGTGTAATGTACTCCAAAGTGATAGTTTGGAAGCAGTGTCTGCCGAATAATTTCAGGAAAGAGAATACCGGAAGGATGGCGTGAGCTCAAAATGTTCCCAAGGAAGTAAATTCCCGACAAAGAAACAATCGCAGTATAATGGAGACACGTGCATGATTTTTTTGTATTACATACAAATTCGGGACTTGAGCGGAGAAAAACGGAAGTTTCAGAAAAATTAGGAGAAATTTCGCAGCGGAAATCATGACATGCATTATTAAAAACCTGTGCAGAATGCATAGCAGTATTTTAATTCTGATTCACCTCTTGTTTTTTTCCTATGACGTTAAATATCACAGGCTCTTCAAATTAGAAAGTTTCCTTCCAGTAGTCGGTAAATGCTGAGACGTTGGCTCGGGGAGAAATTTCTCATGTAGGTACTAACCTTCGAATATTTTAATGCGTTACTTTTCCGACTGATATATCCGTCGTGACCCGTTTCCCATCAGCCAGGTATCAGCGGGGTGTCTGTTACTACGATCATAAGAAGTCGTAATCCGACAACCCCTCTTTTGACCTTCGGCTCTCCATCTTTTTGGGGTGTGCCGGTAATTACCTGCATTCTCAGGTATCTCAGCAAACGACTTTCGTACCTTGTGCTGCGTGTCGGTACCCATCGAGATGATTAATCCAGTTTATTGATTTGATTTCGGATTATTGATCGGTCCATTGATTAAGAAGCATTAATTATTTCATTATTTATATATTATCAATTAATGTCCCTCTCGGCAGGTGACGGATTCTTCAATCATAACGTTTACCATAAACCTGAATCAGTAATTGCAAACTCAAATTTTTTTTCTGTCGTTATACTCGTCTCTAAGTGATCGTTGACTACCAAATTTTATGCGACGAACTAAGTGGAGAAGAAAATGCCCGTTTTTTAAGGTATTTTCAAGTTTATACATACATATATATTATTTTTTGGTAATCTACCGGTTAAGGTAGGTGTTTGGATGGACACAACTACCAAATAAATAAATATTTTGCGACTCCTAACAAAATACAATCCAGCAATCTATTCTAAATCAGGTCCCTCTTCATCTCAGTGTACTTCCTTCCTTCCTTCATCCCGTCCAACATCCCTATCCTGGTCCTGCCCTTTCCTCGCCCTTCATCCATTTTTCCTTCCTCCATAGGATTTCTCCTAACAAATCCCTCTTCTCGCCCACCATCCCTGGTACTTCCTCATTTGTTTTCCTTTCGATACGTATATATATGTATATATATATATATTTTTATATCTTTCAATGTTATTGAAGTGCTTAGTGCTTATCCATCATGATGCTTTTCTTTAAAGCAAGCGGGTGAAACGATTAGTCATTCAATGAAATCGTGATTTACATTCTGTTTGATGAACCCTAATGAACACTAATATTGATTATCCAACATCACGATTGCAACGATTTTGAAGAATTACTTGCGATAATGATGGACCGTCATCTGAGCATATAAAGGGAACATACCTAATTATTCGAGGTGTGCGGTGAGGGAATTTCATTCTGCAGTCTTTTTTTACTTTCCAGTCTCAATCACAACTTAATTTCTCTTTGGAATAAGTTGAAGAGACAGTGGGTAGTCAATTTGTGCAACTTTTATTTAGTCTAACATGTTATTCAGCATGCATAAAATACCCCAAACTCTTTAAAATTGTAACAAAAAAGTTCCAGTTTGAATTTCTCAAAAAACCTAGCTCGTAAAGCGTTGATGAAGAACGATTTTCTTTCCGCGGAAATAATTGCGGCGCAGGGCGATGTCCGATGTTCGCTCTTGCCTTCTGGTTTGAACCGAAATAGGGGCAAAAAATTTTATGTGACCCTAATTTATTTTACTGTCCCCATAACCTACCGGGCCGCGCCTCTTCGTCACCCGCTTCATCAGTGACCTCCCAGATTCTTGGACCCTTGCGACAGTTACTCTTCACACCGCGTCCGCAGGAGCGAACCCTGGACATTGGCGAGAAGAAATAAGTGCGACGAGCAAATTTAATTATTATTTGCAGTTATTTGCAGAAGTCTACCGGTCAACATTTGGATTGGGCACGGTTAAATTCCAAGGCAAACCTAACGCGACAGTAAATATATGAATATATAACAGCCTTATAGTATAACAGCATATCACAATAAATCATTTTTGATCCCTCACGCTTTCTACATCCCTTCATGCACTGTCCAGTATGTCTCAAGTGTTCCTTCCCTTGCCCCGCTTACCCAAAATCCTCCCCTCTTTACAACTCTTCAAGATTCCGTGGCCACCCAGCAAGTCCGCGTCCACTTTCCCTCCATTCTTTGGATTGATTCCAAAATTGCCTCGTCTCTTGTACTTTCATCATGCGAACTAGAGCTCCTTTGTTTGTTTTGCATCATGTTCAATTAATTTTCCGTTCATTTGCATACCTGCCCCTCGGAAGCATCTAATCCATGCTAACCTTCAATCTGCTGGCCCTGATGCCAGCGGGGAAATGTCCAAGTCTGCTAATTCTGTGGTCACCGTTTCGATTCCTTCCTAAGTGGTTTTAACTCTATTTAAGAGTTTGGGTGTTCTGTGATAATCCAAACAGTTATTAAACCACCTTATCATCCGATGTAAAAAACCAAGAACATGGGTGTTTTCGAATTGGTGCTGGGCAAGGAAAAAATTATCGCCACGCCTCAATCACATAGTTTCACCAACCCTACTCTCCATTAAAAATTTTTCAGGATTATTTTCCAAAGGTTTTGCATAGGACTCCTTGCGATAAACTTCCTCCTCTTTAGGAAGCTATTTTTTATGCTTGACGCAATTTTGCAAATATAATGGGGGCCTAAGGGGTTGGCTGATTAGAGGAGAGAAGGAGGCGATGGGGGCGGCTTCGATCCATTAGTGGCGAGAGCCCCCGAAGGAGACTTCGACCTTAACCTATCGATATATTACCGCTCTGAGTCCTGCCCTCCTCTCTCCCTGCCGCCGCCGATTTCATAACACTCGATGGACACGCGAGGCGCCAATCATCTCGCTGGGAAAAAAATGGCGACCCGCAATATGACGATCACCATCCTGTATTTGCTGCGAACAAAGCTTCAATGCGTGACGGAGCGGTTAGCTTCGGGCGGCCGGAGAGATTTCGTGCTGCGCTGCGGCGTCGAGACCCATTGGCCAGATGACCAGAAAATTTGGGGTTTGCCCTCGCATGTAGCGCCTATCTCTCTCTCCCCACTCCTCGGCACGGAGGGCAGGAGGTTATCCTCCCTCGGGGACCGCGTAGTGAGGGGTTTGGGGGTGGGGGTTTGAGAAGTAAGGGGTGCGAGAGAGCGGCTAGGATCAGAAAGGCATCACCGATCCCCTATCTCTGGGCGTCAATTCTAACAAGGTCGTGTGCTTGCGAACCGACAGTATGCATATATATATATATATATATATATATATATATATATATATATATATATATATATATATATATATATATATAATCTGGGAACCGTTTTCTGCCGTTTTAAGTTTTTAAATTTTATAGTCAAAGCGAGAACGAAGTAGGACCAACTCTTCCTCGGAAGTCGTGGGTGGGAATGAGGAAGGTGGCCAAAGGTTTGGTTCTGCTTTGGGCCATCGTTGCAATCGCGGCAGTGTAAGTCAACTTAAATCGATTCAGGAAATAATTACTCGATCGCTTTGCCATTTGCAAATTTTTTTTTCTGTTTTTGTCCTAAGAGTAGGTATTTCAAAAGGATTTCTCATTTTTTTTGCAGTTTACAAGTGGTGGACACCTTTGTTTCTCACGAAGAGCAGATCGCTGTTCCTATAACCCTGAGAAAACACCATGTTTTTGTAATTGTTTTTCCTCTGATCTTGTTTATGCGCATAATTTTTTTTATATTCTTCCTAATATTAGAAATTTTAATCTGAATTTCAACTTGGTGATTGATAAACGTTAACAATTGATGGTATCGATTCACATGGAATGGACAAAGTTTCAAACCTAATATTTTACAAATAAACTTAAATTAGAGTATATTTTGTGTGCATAAGGTATTGAAGTAGAAAATTGTTTCGTTTAAATTTCATGACTCTTCGAAATTTTATGCCATGACCTTTGAACCTAACCTTTGAACATCGACCCGGCAAGTGGAAAGGTCCAGTGTTCAAGTCCCGGTCAAGGAAATATTTGCACTTTTGATCTGCTCGACTCCGCTTTCCCCACCTCTACTGTGTTGGTCCTTCATATGTGTTCCTATCCCTTTTCCTTATATCTATTTCCATGTGAATGAATATTTGTTCGCCATATGGCGGGATGTCGTGTTTGAAATTGTGTGTATACATATTTATGTCGAAGTTTTCAAGGTACACGAGGCGGAGGTGGTACAAGAGCTATGGGAAGAACTGGAGATGGGAAATAAAAGTCGGTGGGTAGTTCATCACACAGTTTTGCGGATGATCAAGGTTTCGTTAGTCAATCAGCCAAGGGGTTGAAATCCTTTGCAGAACATATAAAAAATCAATGCTATAAGCTTGGGATGAGAATCAATGTAAAAAATACATAGGTAACGAGGTTTTAGAGAAAGAGGAATCCTTAGTTAAGCGTTAAAATACGAGGGCAAAAACTAGAGCAGGTGGATCAGTTCACCTATCTTGTTAGTGTTTTGGACTAAGATGGTAAAGAGGTAGGGATAACAGGAGCATAAGTGAGTTAGTGAGAGAAACTTTCACCAGGAGGGAGGAGTTGACGACAGGAATATTAGGTAAGGATTTTAGAAAGGGATTAGTGAAAACTTGTGGAGCGTGGTTTCGAACGGCGCTGAAACATGGTTGTTGAAACAAGATGATAGGCGTAAGCTTTTCAGATTTGTGTG
Organism: Hetaerina titia; assembly: GCA_037158775.1. NCBI lineage: Eukaryota > Metazoa > Arthropoda > Insecta > Odonata > Calopterygidae > Hetaerina > Hetaerina titia. The sequence goes on from CM073768.1 coordinate 123,504,331, forward strand.
TGTGACGGATGGAGACAAGAAAAAACAAACGAAGTAGTACTTGGAACGCAGGAATTCCAAAGGAAGGAGGAAATGTGGAAAAAGAGCATTTTCGCTATGGATGGAATGTTGAAGAAAATGAAAGAGGAAAGAACGTTTGGCAGATGAGGTAGGGTAGCCATTTACACAAAAGGTAAACTGTCTTTTGCCTGAATACCTATTTTTAGTTGCCAGTATTTAAGTCTATTCAATTCCAAGTTTTAAAAGATAGATGTAGAGTAAGAATGACTGCTGAGGAAACTGATTTTCTATGGTAAAGCGCCCGATTATCTCAGGATAAATATTTCAGGATATTGAGAGTATATTTTCATAAAATATTCATAAAAGAAAGTGCAGTAAGGAACAAAGGCAGCATTAACACGATCGAAATTGTTTTTGCTGCGCTGAAAATATTCATTTGAGTATTTTTGTAAATGAAATGGAAGCTCCTCCCTTACTCTGTCTATATACTTTCTTCAACACGACCATACTAGTTAGGAAGAATTTGTTTCACTAATGAGACAATGATTAAGTGGTTAATGATCTTATTGATGTGTGTACAATTTCTCATCGGTACCGGAAATCCACTCAATTATGCTGGTCAATCACTTTCGAAACCGACGACCTTACCTTTGCATAGTTGCAATTAAAAACTAAGGAGTGTCGCATTTATTCTAAAATAAAATGCCCACTACTTTTCCTGACAAACCTATGTTCGAGCTGAATATAGGAAAACGTTTGATTCCTCCAAACTTAAGATTCGGAAATTCTGGAAGAACATACGTACTTCAACAACATTCACTCTTAACAAATGAGATCTATGTAATGGTAAATGCATCTCACCATTCAGATTGTGTTTTTTTTTTAATATTTTTGAAAAAGTGTGCTAATTGATTTTTGTGCTGTAACACTTACGGTACTTAGATTAACATATTTTGAATGTAAAACATCAGGAATTTTTGCATGCTGAGAGACTGATTCATATCGTCGACCAACCGACTAGGAATCAGGAAAACTGCATACCTTCATTAGGAATACGCTTGTAATTGATAAATTACTAAAATGGTGCGTTTAATCATTCATACTGTTCAATTGTTACGAATGACAAAGCATTAAAAGATATTTGATTTTTCAACAGATTAGTTCGCTTTCAACGAGTGATTTCTTTGGCTGACCTTACTGACAATACTTACTCAATAATTTTACGTTTTCCGATATTTCATTAATAGTTACTATGAGGTAACTGAAGCAAGCGACTTACAAAAAAGACATGGAGAAGTAAATATGAAAAACCGAAAGTATGGAGGGATCCATTGACTTAATGAGGAACTTTGAAGGAAGAGAGATACTAATTAGGAAGGTAGATAGGCATGACGACGGCGCAAGGGCGTACAGGGATGCTAGTAATGAAGTTGATGGAAGAGGCTCCGGTGCGGAATTAACCGGGAAATAAACTCATGGGCAGGTCATTATTAGGTTGGAGAGTTCCGGGAACCAAACTTATGATTTTTGAATTATGATGATTATACGTTCGGTATATCTGGAATCAGTTTAGGATTGTGTTTGAAATGTACCGTTTGGCATGCTCCCTCCTTTAATGACTTTTATATAATACACCCGAGGGGTAACGTAACGCAGCCATTATGCGCGCGCCAAGTATGTCAGAACGAGCGCTTTCCCCAAACGTTGAGAAAAATGAGATTTTGATAATTCATCTCCATAGTAATCACCGTCGACTTGTTGAATTGGAATGAATCCATTCGATTTGTATTATATTCGATTTATCGTGCTCCAAACGGGCTTAATTACCGATGATTGACGATCGTGAAAAAAATATCTGATGGATTACTAATGTATCGTAGGGAAAAATTGAGTTATCAGCTTTTCCCGTCCGAGGTGGGGAGATATTCCTGGGTATTTGATCGCAATTTAATAATCAATATTTTACACAATGTTTTCTTCGTGCTACCATCGCGGGGCAATCGCTAATTCTACGTCTAACCAACTCTAATTAGAGAATAAACTCATGATGTGCGTTTATAAGCCTACATTACGTCTGTACGTGTACTGAAGACTTTC